>BLKM01001775.1:392554-403547 GCA_013340265.1 Coptotermes formosanus | reverse complement strand
TGTATGTATGTATGTATGTATGTATGTATGTATGTATGTATGTATGTATGTATGTATGTAATAATTTATGCCGGGCAATGTGTAAATCTGCTGAAATAAAATATCTTAATTGGGTTACGAATGACGTCTCATCTTTTAACTTACTGTCTAAAAGTTTCTAACAATAGTCTGTGCACCACGCATTTAATGATTTTAAAGAGCTATTACAAAATCACTCTGTATTTCGACATGTTACTGTGGCAGCCACTGCTACCGTCAGGGAAAGTGGACTTCCTCACATCCCCCCGCCCCCCGAACTTAGTTAATTTAACATCATTGTTATTACTGTTTCGCGATATTTATTAGTTCTTTTATTATTTTCCGTAAGTTTAGTTCAATGTAAGGGCCACTTGTCCGAAGAGCTTAATCTAACAAGTATCTTTTCTAGTTTTTTGACAGATTTTGACGAAATTTGGTACAGACCACCGTCAATGCTGACATACTTGTGACATTAAACACAAATTTCGTTTTCTTTACTTTATTTTAAGACTCACACTGCTTATATCTGAATACATTTTTGGGACATGTATGTAATGAATCCCTGGACTTCAACTGGAGAGGCTGTTTTCTCGAATTCCACATCGGTGGCTTCTTTAACATTTCTTATTATGGTGCAGTAATCGTCGCTATACAGCGGATTTATTGTTCTGCGGATTCTGTAACGCCATAAGCGAAGTTTTTATAAAACTTTACAAATTGAAACGTTCGTTAATTGGTTCGCTGCTCTATTAGCTCGCTCCTTTATATCGATTTCTTAACCCAAGCAGAGGCAAATAAAATACAGCTTTCGTCTTGTGCCATATTTTAAGTGTTAATAGAAAACTTTGCATTCGTCGCCTGCTGCCATGCTGGAGATGGGTTTCCACCTCAAACCACACGCGATTTCTGGGAAAGAGAAGAAATTATAACTTTGTAGTAGCCCTACATGTGTTAAAAAATCAAGTTATTTTGGTGTGTGGTTTGCGTGCCAACGTGATCTGCTTGGTTTTCACTTAGAAAATGGTACAATTTCTTTTTTTTTTAAACAGTTTCAAATAATTTTCTGTCTTTCTTCACCTTTTAAGTAGTTACGTATGTTATGGAAGTTATTTGCTGCCTGCTACATTCATGACAGAATAATGTCTTCTAGTCTCGTGATGTGCGAGAATTGTTTCGTTGCTTATTTGCTAGGAGATTGCTGATTATGACTGTGACGTCGTTAACATTTCGTGCTTGATTCTGCTGTTAAGTCGCGCTGTAACGGGATGTGATTAATTTTGTTACAGAGTAGCCTGCGTGGCTTTATATTTTTTGTCACTATGTAAATACACTCCACCAATCCAACGATTATATGCTATTAACAGAGTGGAGAGGCGTGTAGTACTTAAATCCAACATGCCTGTTGTTCCTCACAAAGAGGAAACACTTAAATCTTGTAACACGGAACGGAGAAGGAGGCTTGGTGGTTTTTTGTTCCTCTGTACCTCCTAATTTGGTTTTTTACATTGTCAGGGTCTTGGGCACGCGGTGGTGCTGTTGGTTGAAGCACTGCGCTACAAGCCGGAAGGTTGCGGTTTCGATTTCTGATGGCACCATTGGGATTGTTCATTTAGTTAATGCTTCTAGCCGCACTATGGCCCTGGGATCGGCTGAGCTTCTAACAGAAATGAGTATTAGTGGTGTCTTCTGGGGGGGGGCCCCCCGGTAAAGTTGGCCGGTGTGTAGGTTCGACGACCTTACCACCTTCATGTGCCGATTGTCTAAAAATGTGGAAGCCTCAACCTCCTGGAGCCCTAAGGGCCTGCCCAGGCCTGTAAAGGGATTGCTTTACCTTAAAGTATGAGTGTCCTCTATGATCTGGACATTATGGCTTGTCATCGTACTGTAGCACGTGCGAACTTTCACTGGAAGATTTATGAAGTTGCATATCACCGAGTTGTTGTTGTTGTTGTTGTTGTTGTTGTTCCGTTTATTTAGTAAATCTTTGACAGATGGAAGAAGCCCGTTAAAGGTAAACACTGCAAAAAGAAACATACACAAATCTTAAAAGTAAATACAAGTAACATAAAGGAACAGGTGACATGATCTAACACACGAAGCCATGCGCAAATTCACATTTTGTACAGTCGTATTTGAACTTCTTTTCTAATATTAATGTATGCATTACATCTGCGGCTTGTTACAGTGTTTCTCTTGTGTAACGTAGACACGTAATTGCTTTCTATTTCTTGTAACTTCTCTTGCCGTTTGTGTCTTTTCACCATGAAATTTAACGTCTATAAAACTTTAGCTGCATAAAATTGTGGGCACATACATTTATATTTGGTTTCTGTATACGGCATATTCTGTATATGGACAAACTAATGCCATTAGACACTGCAGCATATGCGGGCCCGGATTGCATGTTCGGCACAGTGACTAGGCTACGGACTTGACGGGCCTGGGGTTCGATTACCAGCAGGGTCTCGTCTCCGAAACGTTCATAACGGCTGTGGGGTACTGGGATCTGTTTTTCCGGGAGAAAAGCTGTCTGCAAGTACATCTGACCGCTAACCTCTATCTAGTGCCGAGGTTAAGAATGAAGCGGTTGCCCCCCCCCCCCCGTAGCATGCCTTCATGAACTACACAGGAATAACTGTACCTTTAGGGCAGAGGGATGCCACCAATTCCGAAGTCCAAAAGGCGTTTCCGAAAACAAGCCAAAACTGCATTCCAATATCGGCTGGATTAGAGAAGTGCAGCTGAAATGGGGCGCTTGATGCGGGTTGCCATAAGCACATCATTGCATGTTGTACGGATGGCATTAGGTAAACGAGGGCAACTTTACCATCAATTACTAAACATCTAACATACGTGACAGCAGACAGGGGGTGATTGTTTACATCCGGTGGATCAGATTATGTCGTTCAAACGCGCTACATGTTATGCCATTTGCACCTTCCTTGATTTTATCATAATGACGATGTGATGGTAAATGAAGAATACATATGCTGAAGCTCCTCCTTACTGTTAATGCCAATTTTCCGCCTTTTTTCTCTGTCTAATATTCACATTTTGCTCTTACTGTTAAGTTTATATATATTTTCTTGTACACTTTGTTCTCAGACAGCCTCAGTCACTGCCTTTCCCTTGCCATTCCCTAAAGGTGAAAAGCCAAATTTCGCACATGTTTGAAAGAAAAGGTAAAGTTGCCGTATAGTTTCCTATATTTTAATGTTTAAGATTTTAAGTAAGAGACTAAAAGGCAGAAGATTTGTAACGTAGCGTGCGTTCCGTTGAGTTTTTAAATTGCTCGTATTTTCTTGCTCAACGTAATTTTTGTTTGTTACTGTGGCTTCTGGACATAAAAGAAGTTTTATGCGCTGCGAACCTTCTCTCCATGTTTCGAATTATTTTCTTAAATGTGCATACCTTTTTCATTCAGGAAGTTAGCAGTATTTGTGTGTAATGAAGTTTACTCTTTTGTTGCAGCGTATCGAGTGGCATTCTTCAGGTGCGCACAGAGAGCTCTGTTACCTCAAAGGGAAGTCTGAGGTGAGTTCCACTGCACTAGCAAACACCTGTCTCTTTATTTACTCTTGCTTCGAAAATGTTCCAAAAAATAAGGAAGTCTAGGAACAACTTAGTATAGTAACTCATGGAACAGAATCTTTCTTGAGAAACTGACAGTTTCTGAAACAGTTTATGAAACCCTTATCTTCATTATAGTGCTCACAACAGCCCGCCACTTGCCCTGTCCTGAATATGAATCCAGTCCTCGCCCCCCCCCCCCAATCCTTTTTTCTTAAACCTATTTTAAGGTTATCTTCCCACCTACTGCTCCCTACCTTCCAAGCTGCCTCTTTCCTTCAGGTTTCCGCACCAAAACCTTGTACGCATTTCTCTTTTCTCTCATACGTGTCGCATGCCTCTCTTATCCCATACTCCTTAATCGCTAAAATAATATACAGGGGCGTAATTGAAATTCGTGTTCATTAAATCAGTGAGACATTGGTAAAGAGTGGCAGAGACGGGCGAAACGACAATGTTAGGATCCCTGGTTCGTTTCGATGCACCCTGTAATGCAAGAAGAAACGGTGATGTGCGTGTGGGTACTAAAGGTTGGATATGTAACGGAAGGTTGGCTACAATGTGTAAGGGAAACGTAACTTAGCTGAACTAATAGAAAAACCGTGTAGGGAGGGTGGAGAGAAGTGACGGAAAACCGCGTATAGACTTTTATGTAACTTTGTGGTGTGAAAATATGAGTAAGACGACGGAAAATTAATTCTGAGGATTGTACAGGCGTTGGGTTTCATAATACAAAGAAAAAACCATTAGGATATTTTGTTTACGTAGATTGTTGTAACATTGTTGCAAAAAGACGCAGATGAATCACAGTGCAGGCCATCACGCTGAAAGGCGACAATTTTTCTTGTGAATTCAGACGTGTTTGTGGGGGAGGGGTATATGGGATTTTTTGGACGTTGGCAGAGGTTGTGACTGTCGGCCATGATGAAGGTAAGTAGTGGCGTCGGTGGAATCTACTGCCCACATCCGGTCTGCTCGACCTGTTATGTAGTGCGGGCAAAGTCTGCAGTCTTGGTCTGCAAGCGGGCAACTTGGAATTCAGTACACAGAATGAAGCATGAATACGTGTAGTATAATTATATGTATACTTTGCCTCTGTATTTGTCTATACATCATGGGCAGTAACAAGTATACCGATAACCACACGAAAAATTTATGGAAAAAATGCAAGTCACGTCCTAGGCTAGGGTGTTGCTCTTTTAGCGCTTTTTTACAGCGCGAATCAGTAATGTGTGTCTCCATAAATAATCGGCTCAATTTTTTTCAAAATTTGACCTTCTGCCTCGGCTTTGCCATAGAAAGACCTCAGAGACATCTCTCTATTTCAAATGTCTCTGCGGGCAACATAACGCTCTGTCGTGAGTAGATGGTGGCCCGCGGGCTACGAGTTAAGCGGGCATGGCCTCTGTGTTCAGAGTATAATTACTCTTTTGCCTTGAATACGGAGGCAGTTGGTCTCTCCAAAACGTCGGCATCTACCAAATTTCACGGCGTCACATCCTATAAGGAAGTTTGGCTATTATAAACCGTAAAATGCCCCGTGGAAACCTTTGGTTAGGTATGTTATAAAATTACTCATAAATTTGTCTTTTCAGTGGTTGAAGGTGTGTCGGGCGCATACAGGGTGTGCCCAGTTTTCTTCTCATGTCGAATCAGGAAGCAAGTTAACAGCTAGAGAGGTCCTGTGCAGGAACTCACGTAATTATTAAAGGATTGTGTTCCCCAAATTTGTTCCATGCCCAGAACTCGTATTTGCCCATACGCAGCGTTTAAGGGATTGTGTTACCCAAATTTGTTCCACGCCCAGAACTCGTATTTGCCCATACGCAGCGTTTAACATAGTGTTGTTTCGAAAGGCCAGCCATTCAGTGAAGGTATATGCAGGCATTCTCAACCTCGAAATGTAATTTATTGTAAGCTCAGGTATTTGTAATTGTGGCAGATCTAAGGCATGGTCGTTCTTAGGTTTTTCGAACGCAATATTCTGAGCTCGAATGCAGAGCAGGACCGCCGTTGTCCCAAGTATGCCTGCCGATTTTCTAAATACGTAGTTAGGAATCCTATCTAGTGGAACACGTCACAATCCGAACTGCCGCACGAAATATAAGATCCGGTGTAGTAACAAACATAAGCCATTCACTTTGCCTAATGAATCCATTATGATCATGAAGAAACGTAGTAGGCCGTGCCATGACTCAGACGATTAGCCACCGGCCTCCCGCGGAGACCCGGGTTCGATCCCGGTTCAGGCCATGTGGGGTTTGTGGTGGACAAAGTGACACTGGCACAGGTTTTTCCCCGAGTACTTCGGGTTCTCCCTGTCAGTTTCATTCCACCGGTGCTCCACTACTTGGAAAAGGACAAATAATAATAATAAGAAGAAGAATAATAGGCTTGCATTATTATTATTATTATTATTATTATTATAGGTTTGCACAAGAAGTCTCAAGGCCGCGATGCGTCCGTAGCGTCTGCTGCGCGGCCCGTCTCCACTAAAGAAACGCAGTACGGCTAAGGCAGTCTCAAAATTGTCAACAACCGTCACTTCGAGTCCCATTCTATCGCATAATAAGCCCGCAAGAGGGTAGATATCTTCTTCATAGCCTTTTCTGATTTTCTTTACCGTTTATTTCCCTTAACAGAATGGGTAACGTCTTATACTAGGTTAGCTCTCTGTCCAACATTTCCTTCGTTCTCTTGTTTGTGTTCATCCTATGGGTTTATCATGTCATGCTGGTGTGTATTCCGCCTACGTCTCACATGCAACCTTTATGGCCTTTCCGCCTTTTCCTGCAGGTCTGTACGTGCCACTTCAACTAGCCTGTGTATCAACCCGTATTTTCTCGTTTATTTAATTATTTCTTCCTTTGCTTTATCATGTACGTTCCCTATATCCATGTAACGGGGGTTTTCCCCTCTGGCGCATACACACTTTATCTCGTTCCTGTTGCTTACATTGTTTCATGTTTCACTACCATATTTTATTACTGGCTTTTTCAAAGTTAAAGCAGGATTAATTCCACAAAGTCTCCAGCTTCAAGGGCAGGTTACCGTTAGCGAGCCTATGCTGGTGTCACAAGTTGGGAGAGTGCGCGAAGTCGTGTGCGCGTAGGTCAGTGTGTTTCTGCAATCAGAGCGGTGCAGGTGCCAGTATTCGTCTGCTTATGTGGCAGCTGCAGTCATGTGACTGAGGTAGGAGGGCAGTAAGGTTTGTGAGACTCGCGCTGAAGGTCGTCACGCAAAATGACGGGGACTTTGTAGATGCACTACTGCTATACAAAACCAAACCGTCCTACAGTTAATTTGCGCGTTTTTTGTTTTCCGAAAATTCCTGGAACGAACTGCTTTGCCTATATGCCGGGTGTTATTAGATTTTTGTTGACGGTGTAGTAATTACGCTAAAGACTGGACGATTCAGGAGACTTTTCTGCAAAACGTCCAAGACTCGTCTGTACTTCTACAATATGTATTGGCGGCTCTTAACCTATGATTAAAGTTAAACTGGCGACTCGTCTCCGTCTTGTGCCGAGAATAAGAATGTATGGATCCATCAATCCCCTCCCCCCCCCCTCCCGCCCTTGTCCATAAATGGCGTGCACCGGGTCAGTTAGCTTTACTACCTTTTGGAGTAACGCAGGGCGTTACAAAAGACTTTTGTCAACGACGAAATCTGTTATCTGTATATTTGCCCTGACAATGGCGACTTTGCTGCATGCAAAAACAAAACCTCCCCAGGATGTCACGATGATATGGGTTCATCGATTTTGAACACGTAACACTGCGTCGTTTCCGTCCACACACACACAGAAAAGTTTGCTGGCGTCACACATGCGTGCCATGTAGGTAAAAGAACAGAAATAAACACGCAAACAAAAAACGAAGAGTTAAAAAATAAAAACATGTTTAGTTTCTTTGTAGATTTGGTCACACAACTTTACTGTGCACCGTGCTGCTACGGACGGTATCTAAATTTGCAGACTAAATGCACTTTCTGGAGTGTAAAAGTGGACCGTGTTTGTGTGTGTAATGAGATGGGATAGATAAAACATGAAGTGTAAGCAAAGAAAGGTATAGATGGAGGCGGTTGTAGTCAGTGTGAAGAAACCATACCTTCATTCTCCCGGATGGACTGAAGGAAATCGCGATAACTTAAGGATAAGGTCTGTCAGTAAGCTGGGTAACAATTGCGAATAGACGTGTAGACAGTTGTCGTTATAGCAGGATTACGTCCACAAAGTTCCCGTCATTTTGCATGACAACCTTCAGTGCGAGTCGCACAAAAACTTACTGCCCTCCTATCTCAGTCACATGACTGTAGCTACCACAAGCAGAGGAATACTGCCACCTCCACCGCTCTGACAGCAGAAATACACTGATCTACGCGCACTCGACTTTGCGCACTCCCCTGACTTGCGACATCAGCCTAGGCTCGCTAACGTTACCTGCCCCTGAAGCTGGAAACTTTGTGGAATTAATTCTGCTATACACTTACATGCTTCGTATGGGATATGAATTCCCTATTTGGGTTTTGATCATCCCGGCCCCCTCCCTCGTTTCCATGAATATAATCCACCGTTTATATAATTTGTTATATAGTTTGTAATTGAAGCAATGCTTGTAGCTAATTAACACGAGACCAGGAAGCGTCGATATTCGTGAACGAATGTGTTTTGTTTATTGCTTTAACGTGCTGTTTGCTTCATCAAGTTAGCGGACTCGTTGAGCTTACAGAATTTCTGCAGGGTGTTGTTAGTCACTTGTTTTTGTCCGTGTCTGCTATTGCGCGTATTTACCTCGAAGAGAACGCATTTGCCTGTTCGTGCTAATTCGATTTTAATTGAGACGGAACAGGTCACAAGGCGTAATTATCGAAGTTGTTGCTGCTGATATATAGACGCACATTCTTTTACACATACACGTATGCAAAGACTTAAAAATTTTTTGTGCGTCTAGTTCATACAGTCTTGTCTTATTTTTGCGAGCACAAACTTAGGTGGAAAAGTCGGACGTTCATTCTGTCAAGTGGTACCGTTCGTAACTTCAATTCTTTGCTGGGTATCCAGAAAATTTTATGTAGGAATATCCAAACCCCCATCCTCCTTGACTTTGACACTAAATTGATCGTAATAAAGTATGAATGGAAGTAGGTATGCGTGCGGGTACACCTGGGCCTGTAGAAGAATTGTAATGTTGTGAATGATTTGTGATGAAATTGGAATTATGTGGTCGGTCAAAGAAGCCTGAGAAACGGGAACATATAAGTGCAGTCGAACTCGGTTATAACGTCATGAAATGGACTGAATATTTTGTGTCGTTAGAGCCGAGGATTAATAATGTTATGATTAACTGTGAGGAATTAATTGGTACCACGGAATATCTGACTGTATAGGCGAGGTATCGTGTAAACCGATTTCGTTATAACCGGGTTCGACTGTATTTTTCATTCTTTTCGTTTCGTAGTCCTTCCCTCTTCTACGCACTTGTTCACAGCAGGTGTCGAGGGTGTTTATTTCCACTTGATCACACTCACACACCACAGTCGGTAGGACTTCTCTGGACGAGGGATCGGCCCGTCGCAGACACCTCTACCTGACAACACAAACACTCACAAGAGACAAACATCCACGCTCCCGGTGGGATTCGAACCCACGGTCCCAGCAAGCGCTCGGCCGCAGACCTACGCCTTAGACCGCGCTGCCACTGGGATTGGCATTTATTTTTCATATTAC
Organism: Coptotermes formosanus; assembly: GCA_013340265.1. Classification (NCBI taxonomy): domain Eukaryota; kingdom Metazoa; phylum Arthropoda; class Insecta; order Blattodea; family Rhinotermitidae; genus Coptotermes; species Coptotermes formosanus. The sequence goes on along the minus strand of BLKM01001775.1, from coordinate 394,230 downwards.
GATTAAACGTGTCTGGAGAAAAATTCAGATACGAAAAACGCCCAGCTAAACTCGGGAAGGTGATAACTTTGATAGTTTCAAATGTTTGCCTGCAGACCCGAAATTTGATCAAGTCTGACAAAAGCAGTAAACTGGGCATTACGGTGTAATGGTTAACTCCCATGCTTCTTATTAGAGCTGTAGGTTTGGATCCTTAGCGAACTGGCTCTGGGGTTGGAGAATCTTTGTTAAGATAATTTATTCATTCACCCCGGTGGACAAACTCTGGATTAAAGGCTTAGAACAGACCATGAACAGTTCCTTCCACGTCTTTTCGAAATTATCACCCAGAAATAAGGTAAAATTCCTCACGCGAAGTCATACTTCTTAGACAATTTAACAGCGTTATTTCTAGCACAGAAGTTTTTTAGGCTCGAATGAGGTGGTTAATTTATAACGAGTAGTAAGCAGTTGATAATGTGGAATGCCCTTTTTCGGAAGGGACTGTGAAAACGACAGTAAATCTCAGTCATGATAACGGACAAGTGGCCTTAAATTAGAACTGCTTGCATCCCAAATCTAAATGTACTCAGTTACCAGTAATAAGCTGCCCATTTGGGGTTTTTAATTTTGCTCTGGATCTTCTGCTAAGTGCGTGAAGGTTGTCGCCCGTGTGAGAAGTTTGTAACTGTTACACCAGAGACTAGACTCGTGAATATTTAAAACTTGCTATTTGAATTATTGATTTTCTGTGCATGTTGTTTTCCTTGACTCTGAAATTGCACAACCTTTTTTTGTGTGTTCGTATTTGAATAGTGCAACAGATAAAATTTTAAAAGCACCTCGGTTGATTTATATGACTGTATTGTAGTTGCCTTTCACTTGTTATTGCATTGCAGTCGTCAGTATTCATTTAAACCTTTTTTATACGTTATATGTACAATTTTTTATGCAGTGATTAACTTCTCCTTGCATCATCATAAGAACTAACCAACCTGCGTACAGACATATGTACCTGTCTTTCTGTTTGTACAAGTATGCGTACCTCTGTATCGCTCTGCTTGTGTCTATCTCTGTATCTTTCTGTCTTTCCGTTTACCTATATATTTACATATATAACTCTCTTCTCCTTGAGAAGGTGATAGTTGCTCAGCTGGCTATGAAACTCGCCTCGTTGAATATAACCCGAATTTTCTTTATCATTTTTAAAACAGCCCACCAGTAACCACTCTCCGAACTTGTATCAGCCAGTGCCCATCCTTATGCTCTGTGTATTTAACATTCAGTGTAATGTTTTCTATTCCACATACGACTAGGTCTTTCGAGTGGTCTCTTTCCTTCGTTTTATGGCCATTTCTCGTATCTCCAGCCCCATGATACACATGCCACACACGTCATCCTCGATTTTATCACACCAGTAATACGGGCGGAGTATTTAATGCTGATTGCAGTTACTAAGTTCCTTAGTATGCAGTTTTTATCCAGTTTCCTGTTATTTTAGCTTCTTTTAAGCCAGTTGGCCAGAAACAGAGGCTACAGTAATCACAAAGTGTTTATACCAATAATGTGTTACGTGGGAAAAATACAGACCTTGTGACTAACAGGCTTATGTGAATTCGAAAGGGTTTTGACAGTGGTGTATAATATTGTGTGGTGATGTGTTTATGGACTTTGTCCATCGTCCGAAGGGTAAAATA